>JAGDYQ010000180.1:1589268-1610467 GCA_021962125.1 Bulinus truncatus
GTGTTGGAAGATATACTATCCAGTATTGTGTTGGACGATATACTATCCAGTATTGTGTTGGAAGATATACTATCCAGTATTGTGTTGGAAGATATACTATCCAGTATTGTGTTGGACGATATATTATCCAGTATCGTGTTGGAAGATATACTATCCAGTATCGTGTTGGAAGATATACTATCCAGTATCGTGTTGGAAGATATACTATCCAGTATTGTGTTGCACGATATACTATTCATATTGTGTTGGATATCCACTGATATTTTATAAAAAGATATTTTGACAAAAATTGTAAACTAACTGTTTTCTAAATCATTTAGGTATTGCTAATTAAATTCTTGAACCCAACATTTACACAACGCCTTTCGAGATCACTATTTAAGCTTCACTGAATATTAAAAAGAGGAAATTGTCCATAAAACACAAGACACAATGATTGTTATCTCTGCATGAGAGATAACGTTATACAAACGATTAAATATAATTTACATATTGTTATAATTTTGCTGATTACTCATTATATTAAGATCAAATGCATTTTAATTGTTTTTTTATTCTTTTCTCATAGGAGGCGATGCTTATATTTTACATGTGATAATCTCCCAGTTATTGAAGGTTCAAGCTAACAATGAGCTGCCTGTCTACGACGTGTTATTACAACACATCAGGTCTCAGTACAGCCAACAAACTGACCATGAAAATCTTATCAACCACAGCAGCGTCCACATCCCTTCTGGACGTCAACGCCTTCCGCTTAATGAAATGCTACGTGAATCCATCTATCTCTGTGGTCAGCCTGATTCTGAACGTCATTAGTGCTGTTGTGTTTGTCAAAAGTGGCATTAGGAAGCCGGCCAACGTCTTTTTGTGTGGACTCTCCGTCGCTGATATTATGAGCCAATGCTACACTCTCAGCTTCGCCAATATTTTGCGGTATTTCGATGATGCTAAACCATTCCCAAGCCTTATGGCTTGGCAATATCAGTATCAACTGTCTTATTTTATGTACGTATGTGAAAAAGATCTGGGACTTTGTCGGATCATGGGGAATGTATGTACAAACCACTATTCCAGTAATTATTACAGCTGATAGAATTCTAGCCGTATTTTGGCCGCTAAACTTTCGTCAATGGGTTACGTTTAAAACTTCTTTACTTATTATTCTGTTTGCATTTATTATCTGGTTGCCATGGGTGATGTTCTCTTTGTTTATCTTTGATTTTTGGTTCATGGAAATTAAAGGTTATTACTTTGCTTTAAAAGCTGAAAGTCATTTTTTCGTAAACAACCGAAATTTGATTCTCATATTCAATAATTACGTCATGGAGGTGTTCAGTTCTTGGGTGCCTGTAGCCTTAGTGTTATTTGGAAACGTGGCCATTGGTCTGAAAGTGAAGTGGACATTGAGAAAACGTCGGTTACTTACTTCATCAACCGAACCCAAACAGTGGTCAACCAGAACAACTCGTGCGCTGGTCTCGATCTGTCTGTTTTTTTCGCTAAGTCACTTTATTTATACCGTGACAGTCTATTGTTTCAAACATGAGTTTGACAATGCCACATTGAATGTAAACCTCATTTCAGAATATTTAAAATTAATTTTATCCATTAATAAGGCTTGCAACTTTCTTGTGTTTGTTATGTTTAACGACAAGTTCAGAAAACGTTTAATTCAGATGTGCCGTCGAAATTAAATGTAAGACAACAGACTTTGATAGGGAAATCTAAGACATTACACTCTTCTATACATTTAGAATATTTCAATCTTCTAAACAATTAGAACATTTCACTCGTCTATACAATTAGAACATTTCAATCTTCTATACAATTGGAACATTTCACTCTTCTTAACAATTATAATATTTCAATCTTCTAAATAATTAGAATATTTCAAAACAGTTTTTCCATATTGCATAAATAAATATACTAACGTGTATGTATGATATGTAATCCTCGTTTAATATATATTAAAAAATTTTAAATCTTATTACATTGTTTTTTTTTAATGAGTTAATGTAATAATTAACTTAAATAGAGTATAGCTTGATAGGAACCTAATGGATAGAAGATGCTTTGTTAAGTGTTTAGGTGTTGTCGCAGCCAACTACAGAAGTGTATGACTAGAACAAAGGCCATTTTATTGAGGTAGGCTTATTTATTTAAACTACAGAAGTGTATGACTAGAACAATGGCCATTTTATTGAGGTAGGCTTATTTATTTAAACTACAGAAGTGTATGACTAGAACAATGGCCATTTTATTGAGGTAGGCTTATTTATTTAAAGTAATGCTCATTTTGAAAATGTATTTTTAATAATTTTGCACAGACGATTTTAGTGCCGCCACAAGCAGACGACATGTTGGTTGAGTTGGACAGGTTTGGTACTCTTGGCTTTATTGTAGTCTCCAGATGCTAGGTCAGACAACATCTTACGACGTTAAACGACACGCTAGGTAAATGAGATAGAATTCAAAGAGTAATATAAATCCACAGAAACTATAATATTAGTTCTACCTCTTGAAACATTTATAGCATAATGTAATTGTTAAGTTCTTTGGTGTTGGAATGTTTATGAAATAACTTTTTATAATTGTGTACGTTTCTGACGTCATCCAAAAGTTAAAACTTAAATAAAAAGTATTAATACTTTAACGTTACGTTTTCGTTGATTGCACTAAAAAACTCACTATATCATTCACATTTTTATATAAGCTGTGATTACAGAATATACTGATACTGTTACTGATTAACTAATGTAAACATTTCTTTACTACAATTTTTTCATTGGGATTAGCCACCGTTTTAAATTTTAATAATGAAAATGTATCTAAATATTTACTAACATAGTGAGTCATTTTTGTCTGTAGTTTTTCGCAAACCTGAAGTGTCTACATGTCTGCCAACTTTGAGTCTCTTCACTAAATTAGAACAGTTTAAAAACTGAGTAACCATATTCGCGGACAACGTCACAACATCACAAATGCACGGAAAAAGGGAATAATCAAAATATGTCTAATGAACACTCTTTTTTTTTAATTTTACCAAACGATCTTTAAAAAAAACTAGTATTTTATAAATAAAAGTCCATGAAATTATTAGCAACTATAATTAGTAGCGCTCTGGCAAAGGCAGATATCAAACCGTTTTGTTATATGTAAGTAGTTTACTATGTTGTTTAGTTGTTTTGTATGTAACTAACTTTGTATTATACGTTATAATGTTATTAAATTCTTTGTTGTTCCTTGTTGAAGTTATTGCTAGTAAAAAAAAATGTATAGAAAAACTTTTTAGTATGTTTTTTTAATGTTAATTTGAGAATATGTTCATTTAAACTTTAAATCAGGAATTGTGAAATGTTTCATCACAGCACCATTTTTGTGAATATATTACCTTTACTTATAAACGGTAAAGAGCGAAATAATTACCTCTGTTTATATCTATATATGTAACTGTAAACTTCAGAATGTATGTATGTATTATCCATCGAGTCTAGTCGAGGTTAATCTTACACAAGATGATAGACTAGTCTAGGTGAATCTTGCACAAGATAATACACTAGTCGAGGTGAATCTTACACAAGCTAATATACTAGTCGAGGTGAATCTTACACAAGTTGATAGACTAGTCAAGGTGAATATTACACAAGTTGATATACTAGTCGAGGTGAATATTATACAAGTTGATATACTGACTAGTCGAGGTGAATCTTACACAAGTTGATAGACTAGTCAAGGGGAATCTTACACAAGTTGATAGACTAGTCGAGGTGAATCTTACACAAGTTGATATTCTAGTCGAGATGTCTGAGAATTTTTTACAGATTTTCTAGTTGAATCATTATACGTTAGTCTTTAGCATGTATTGAGTTATAATCTTAGATTTTGTATCCCTCTGAGGTATGGTATTTAAATGTTGACTAGTTACGGTTTAAAGGTAACACTAATTTCAAAAAAGAATTATTCTATTTTTTCTTTTATTTTTCACTGTCTCAACCGACCAGTTCTAAGTT
This sequence comes from Bulinus truncatus, assembly GCA_021962125.1. Lineage (NCBI taxonomy): Eukaryota > Metazoa > Mollusca > Gastropoda > Planorbidae > Bulinus > Bulinus truncatus. Next base: position 1,593,279 of record JAGDYQ010000180.1, read on the forward strand.
TTAAACATCCAAGTCATGTACTGAAGTCTCCATCTGCCAGGCACTAGCCAATGGTAGTAACTGATTAAAACGGATAAGGTGTATACTGCAGTATCCTTATTTCCAACCTGCTACTTAGACCCAGACACAAAACAAGTTGAAATACTTACCAGGATACTAAACTGATGTGTTCAATATATTATTTGTTAATGATTTTTTTTTTGTTTTTGCGTTTCTCTTTTTTTTTCTTAAAAAAAACACATCGATTTTGTCAATGCTCGGACATAAGATGACCATAAGGTTCAACTTAGGGCTCATTTTATGGAGATAACCCACCTACACATGTTGGTCTGTTCCAAATACTTCATACTCTTTAAACTATTCAGAGATGTGACGTCAGTTATGTGTAGAGCAGTGACGATCAAAAGTATGAGCAACCATTAAACTATGACTGGTAAGTGGAAGACATGGATTTTGAAGATGAAATCTTTATGTGATGTATTTTAAAGACATGTTCCAACTTATGCCACGGGACTAACAATGAATGTGTAGACAGATACACCCAATTAAGCAGTTTAAAAAGTAAACATTATAAAATACAGTGTCAGTACAGAGATACAAAGGAAAAAAAAAATGACTGATCGACTTGCACATAAAAGATTTTTTTTTTAAATATCAATTTTGGAATACCTAATGCTACTGTTAAACCAAAGAAATCTCTTCTTAATAATAAAATGCTCATATTTACTAGTTTGACTTATTCCGAATGTCCGACATATTCCGAATGCCTGGCTGGCTTATGAGCTTTTCAGTTCCACATTCTTGGAGAGAACATGACAATATCCGTTTAGTAAAACTAATGTGGGGTTGAATAGGACATGAAATAAAACCCACCAGGCGGAAGATGAATGGGCAGGCTATAGCCAACTTGGGCTGGGACTGTCAAGAGATAACAGAATATTTATAGGAGTCTGTCCAGGAACTGTGTTCGTTGCCGTCATGTTATTTCAATATATCTCGGCCCGATGGATTTGTTAGACGGCAAAGAAGTATTTAGTGACCTTACAGATGTGTGTATCTGTGGAGAGGTATTTAGTGACCTTACAGATGTGTGTATCTTTGGAGAGGTATTTAGTGACCTTACAGATGTGCGTATCTGTGGAGAGGTATTTAGTGACCTTACAGATGTGTGACACGTTGGGGAGGTATTTAGTGACCTTACAGTTGTGTGTATCTGTGGAGAGGTATTTAGTGACCTTACAGATGGGTGTATCTGTGGAGAGGTATTTAGTGACCTTACAGATGTGTGTATCTTTGGAGAGGTATTTAGTGACCTTACAGATGTGTGCATCTGTGGAGAGGTATTTAGTGACCTAACAGATGTTTCATTCTGGAGATGAATTTAGTGAACTTACAGTTGTGTGTCACTGTTGAGGCATTGTCACAGCCATGCCTTCTGGCTTACTAGTCAAGATGTATTAAAGCAAAACATTGGATAACAAAACGTACAGCCTTTTTATTTTACTATGAATTTAGTCCATCCTGTATTATATATATGACTATTTTTAGGGGCTATCGATTCGGTTAAGAGAAATAAATGCATTATTATTGTAATGTTCATATTAATGTATTATAATAGTTCAAAGATGTGTGTGTATGTGTGTGTGTGTGTGTGCATGTGTAGCTAACAGCTTTGGCTCTAAAAATATATTTTTATTATACATATTTATTTGAATAAGTCATTGTTTCCATCCTCTTGTGTGGCACGTTAGATACATAAATGAATCAAAGTTCACAATAAATGTAATTTATGTTCTAATATAACATGTACGTCACATATAATTACAAAATTACTACATCGTTTATTTCACATTTAAGAGAATACAATAATAAATGTAATATATTCCACACTCAATATGATAATAAATGTAGTATTTTTCACACTCAATATAATAATGAATGTAATAAATTTCACACATAAAAAAAATTGTTGTGTAATCCACGACCGGCATAAAATAAATATGCATTAAGACACGTAAAATACATTTTCTGCAAGAATTTTGAAATTACGAATCAAAAAGGTCAAAAGTCAAATATTTAATTCTTGACCTTATAAGTAGGCCTACGTAAACTGAAAGAATCACAGAAATGTATAGGAGCTCTTCAGAGACTTTGTTTTAAAACTATAAGGCAAGTTCATTGTTGATGGAGGATGTGAACACGCAGAAGCTCCCACTTTGAAGTTAACTTCTTCAAATCATATAACACATTACTATATTGTATATTACATGACTATATTGTATAATGCATGACTATGGTGTAAATTACATAAATATATTGTATATTGCATGACTATATTGTATATTGCATGACTACACCATATATTACAAGACTATATTGTGTAATACATGACTACGTTGTATATTGCATGACTATATTGTATAATACAGGAATATATTGCATAATACATGAATATATTGTATAATACATGATTATTTTGTATAACATGACTATATGGTATACTACATGACTATATTGCATAGCACATGAATATAGTGAATATAACATGACTATAGTATATAATATGTGACTATATTGTATATTACATTACTATATTGTATAATACATGACTATATTGTATATAACATGAATATATTGCATATTACATGAATATATTGTATATTACATGAGTATATGGTATAATACATGACTATATTGTATATAACATGACTATATGGTATACTTCATCACTAAATTGTATAAAACATGCATATGGTGTATATAACATGACTATAGTATATAATATGTGACTATATTGTATATTACATGACTATATTGTCTAGTAAATGACTATATTGTATATTACATGAATATATTGTATATTACATGACTATATTGTATATTACATGACTATTTTATATAATACATGGCTATATTGTGTATTGCATGACTATTATGTATATTACATGACTATATTGTATATTGCATGAATATATTGTACATTACATGACTACACCATATATTACATGACTATATTGTTTAATACATGACTACATTGTATATTGCATGACTATATTGTATAATACAGGAATATATTACATATTACATGAATATATTTTATTATACATGACTATATTGTATAACATGAATATATGGTATACAACATGACTATATTGCATAACACATGAATATAGTGAATATAACATGACTATAGTATATAATATGTGACTATATTGTATATTACATGACTATATCGTCTAATAAATTACTATATTGTATATTACATGAATATATTGTATATTACATGACTATATTTTATAAAACATGACTATATTGTATATAGCATGACTGTACTGTATATTGCATGACTATATTGCATAATACATGAATATATTGTATATTACATGACTATATTATACATTACATGACTAAGAAACTATTCAGCTTGACATTTTAAAAATTAGAACATTTTATTTCTTTGGATTTATATAAACTAAACAAATATTTTTTTTTTTTGCGTTCAATAAAATTCATAAACAACTCCTGGTGTATTTTTATGATCTTCTGATCAGTCGAGATTTTGTTCAAAGTCAGGAACATCTTACATCGCAAGTATACTTGATATTACTTGACCTTTATGAAGGTTACCGGTATTGATAATGTATATTTTTTTCAAAAGGAATCTATGAAAAAAGACAAAAGACCAATGTGAGTGGAGATGACATTGTACGTTAAGTCGATCAGAAATATACATTGTGTTCACATTGTAATCTGCCTCACGTATACTTTGAAGTAAAACGAATGAAGATAGTACAACTTAAGATGTGGTCAAAAGTAAGATTACTTGAACTTGAAGTTCACCATGGAAGGTAAAACAGTTTTATACAAGGATTATTTACCTGTATACATTATTTGTTTAAAATGTTTTTTTTAGAATGTTATCAAGATTTAGTTAATGTATTGAATGACATATTTTCGTTATTTTTCTCTCCCAACTCTGCCTCTATATCATAAATAAATAAAAAAAACTACACATACACACATGAAATCCGGTTTAGAGTCATCCAAAAAGTCTAAAGAAAGTTTTTTTTTCTTCTTCTTCATATGTTATGACCTTAAACATTCATTGTTTAGTACAATAATAATGTCCTGTTAATACAACTGTTTAATTTTGATGTACATATCATTAGCCTGGATTATTATTATTAAATACTAGCTGTACCATTCAAAACATTAGCATAGAGCTATATCCCATTAGGCTTGATAGGTAGACTATGTTATTTTTGGTTTCGGGCAGATCCGATTTTTCATGATTGTATTTTAAACTGGAATGCTGTTGTATTAATTCTTTACTTTCGATTTAACGCAGAACCCACAGCGCTATTATTTATATAAACTTTACATAATTTATCGTTTTGAACTATTGAGTTTTATTTAGTGATAATATGTAACGAAATAAAGAGAATGAAAAAATTCAATTTAATGTTTCAACCATCCTTACTCCTACAATTCTCACCATCTCTCCATCTATTGATCTCCAGTTGGATAGCGAGACATCAGTGACTAAACACTTTACATGTATTAATCTAAACATCAGCAATACGCTGTTTATTGACTTTGGTTCCACCAGGTCATGACAGACTGTAAATATAATGTCACCGACTGAGATTAAGGTAGATACACGACAGTCCAGAGAATAGTGTGTATAGCTGGTACACTGCACCTGGGGCAGGAAAGAAGATATTGTGCATAGCTGGTACATTGCAACTGGTACAGGCATGAGGTTAGTGTGTATAGTATTTGCATACATTGCAACACAACAGGCATGAGGATAGTGCTTATAGCTGGTACCTTGCACTTGGAGCAGGAATGAAGATAGTGTGCATAGCTGGTACATTGTACCTGGGGCAGGCATGAGGATAGTGTGTATAGCTGATGCATTGCACCGGGGTAGTCCAGAGAATAGTGTGTATAGCTAGTACATTGCATCTGGGGCAGTCTATTTTGTATTGTGTATAGCTGGTTCATTTCACCTGGGGCAGGCATACGGATAGTGTGTTAGGCTGGTACAATACACCTGGGGCAGGCATGAGGATAGTGTGTTTAGTTGGTACATTGTACCTAAGGCAGTCCAGGGGATAGTGTACATAGCTGGTACATTGACCTGAGACAGTCATGAGGATAGTGTTTATAGTTGGTACATTGCACCTGAGGCAGGCATGAGGATAGTGTGTTTAGCTTGTACTTTGCAACGGGTCAGTCCATAGGATAGTGTGTATAGCTGGTACATTGCATCTGGGACAGTCATGAGGATAGTGTGTATAGCTGGTACAATGCACCGGTGCCCACGACATTTCAGTAAACTGTAATGAGGAAAATTCACTAAAGAAGTTCACGAAGCTTAGCTTGTTTAAAACTTTTACTGTGATTTTAAAGTCATACATATAGGGTTAGGGGGGTCCATCATTGCATGGGAACAATTACTCCAATTCTAATGCATTGTGGTTAATTTTTGTTAGCAAGCAAATCAACAAAAACTATTTTTTTTTTAAAAAATGACCAATTTATGAGGTCGTTAAAGCGTATGAGATAATGCTGCCGTTCTGATGTATCGCTTGCTTGCTTTTGATATAGTGCAATTCTAGTTTACTGTTAAATAATTAAAAGTATACCACAATATTTGAATTTTAGATATACTTAAATTTATTATTTTAGTTTTATGGAAAATAAAGTAGTTTTTGGCTTACTACAGATTATTGAATTGTTATGGCATCCACATCAAGTGGTAATTCGCGAAGTGTATCGTCAAGACGTAACCTAAGTTTGGTTCATTGGACAAACCTATTCTTGTCTGCCTTGCAATGTCTTACCAACCTTTGCTCTTGCTATGAAGATTGTTTTCTATAATCACAAGGTACTGACTGAAGAAGAAATATCCATAAGCATTAAGGTTACTGTTAACAATGCTCGGATTCCAATTTCCTTACAGCTAAACATAACTTCAAAGACCGTAATTTTTGTTGAGCACATGTTGATTTTAAAATATAAGAAAAGAAAACATTGTGCACAACGCACTTCAGAAAAAAAAACATTTGAAAAAAGGTTCAGTCAACACATTGATATAGAACACAAACAAACAGATCACATGATCAAAATTACTACTGGGTCTACCAGCAACAGCCAAAGTGAGAATGAAAGCAAAGATGATTACGATTTTGAAAATGAGATTCCTGTTTACAACAAAAAGCAGCTGTCTGAGGGTTCGATGCCAGACGATGAACCAAAAGAGACAAAAATCCTGCAGAAGATGATGAATTCTCCTGATGTGACGTCTGCACTAGAATGCATTAATCTTTCAGGTTGCAAGTTCACGATGTTGGCAGCAGCTATTTATAGAGCTAATTATGAAGACTCGGCTAATTGATCTCTCCTTACCTACGGTTTGTCGAAAACGATCTGCTTATCGCAAAACTGTCGTAACAAATTTGAAATCAGAATTACAATATTGAAGTAAGTGCCCCTTGGTCATTCACTGGGATGGAAATATAATGGAGGAAACTGCAGATAATCCTGAGCCGCAGTCACACATGAACAGATTAGCTGTAGTTGTAAATGGCAAAGAAGTTGAGAATATTTTAGGTTTAACTAAAATAACAAACGGAACTGGTAAAAATATGTGACTATATTGTATATTACATGAATATATTGTTCATTTTTAGTACAACCACCTTGAAAAAATAAATTAAAATATTTTAGCGACTTTTTTACGGGCGCTTTTTAAAGAAATTTCAATAGCAATAATATTTAAGTCTGCGGGAGTCCCACTCAAACAAAATCCAAACCCACGGGACTACCGATAAATTTATTTCCAATCCCGCGGGACTCCCGCGAATCCCAATCCAGTGCAGCTCTCTACTTTCTAAATAACAGGAATAACGAGACAAATATTGAGTGTTCTTTGGGTACTGTGTGTGTGTGTGTGTAGATATAGATAGGCCTATATGTATGATTATTGAACAAAAATATATGTTCTACTGCCACATTTAAATTTAGAGAATATTATTTTAATAACACAGATTTAAAAAAAAAAAATTTAAGCCAGTGAAAATAGTAGGGAACGACCGATAATCGGATCGGTATCAGGACCGATATTGGCACTATCGGTTAATATCGGATCGGCCGATTGTTGTAGGGAACGACCGATAGTCGAACCGATATTGGCACTATGGGTTAACTATTGGACCGGCCTTTTTTTGGCTGCCGATACATTGTTTTTTTTTTTCACAACAGAGTTGCAGAAAAAAATCAGTAAATAACCCAATTCTATAACCAGATCAGACAAGATTTTTTTAAAAAAAGGAAAAAAAACCCATACACAGAAACTGTCACGTCTACATAAAATTACATCAGAGATATGACCTTGAAACAATAGGATTGGCATTTCTTAATTCTAATGTATGACCTTGAATGATACAATTAGTGAACATCTGTGTGTATTTTTTTTTCGATGGGAAGTGGGGGGGGGGGTAAACAAGACACGCGTGGGCGAAGTGTTACAAAATATGTGAACATGGGTTGACATACGTCATACAGCACGAGAAAAACACGTGTTTGGCATTGTTGTTGCTTATGGGGCTGTCCATTAATTACGTAAACAAAATAGGGTGGGGGGGTCAGAAAATTTTTGACGATTGTTGACAAGGGGAGGGGGAGGTCAAGAAAGTTGACGTCAACAATGTTACTTTTTTAATTTAATATAATTACTTAATAAATAAGAAAATTAATTAAGCAGCGTTTGTAGTTCTGTGCTACACACTCGCTTAACATTCAGTATTTTAATTAAACTTAACTATATTCCTACTAATTTTGCCACATAAACATTTTGGAAGCCACCTTTTTGATAAGTTGTTGACAAGGGGGAGGGGGGAGGTAAAAATCGCCAAAAATTTGTTGACATAAATAATGGACAGCCCCTAAAAAGAAAATATCGGTATCGGTATCGGTAAAATGCTGGGGGAAAATATCGGTATCGGACTATCGGTAAAAAGGCATATCGGTCGCTCCCTAGAAAATAGCATAAAAAACAACACTCATTATACAACTAAGTAAATTGGCTTATTCACAGAGGAAAATAAAATATATTTGACGATGATAGATTTCACTCGACAAAAATATACACTGTACACCGATATATAATCGCTGTCATCTTAAGAACTAAACACAGCTATATAAGAAGTGTGTTTACATATTTTATTCAAATGAATAATTAGTCAGTAACTGATTCTTTTTGTTCAAGTGGAGATAATTTTAGAATCCATTCAAATTATGATCTATAGTTTCGAATAAAATTGAGCTGTAGCTGAAACAGATAAAACATATGAAACGGCATTACAACTGTAATCAATTTTACTGATTTACTATTTATTAGTGTTTACTGCATGTCTAATTTAACAATCATTTTATTTACAACCAATTATTTGAACTGTACTTATAGCTAGCAATTCCGATCTCTAGCAACTTACTGTATAAACTCCTGTCTATTAATTATGTTGTCCCCATTAAAGTCCATCAAAGCGAACAGAAGTAAGAAGTCAGTGTGGTCCACATGGTCGTCGTTGTTGACGTCATACAACTGGTACGCAGCGTGATAGAAACTGTTGATCTCAGGGTCATGTTGGTTGTTGTGGACGTAATTGCTGTATTCTTGGAAGGAGATTCTGCCGTCACCGTTGGAATCAAAGTCCTGGTTTAGTATCATAGTAAAGGTTAGTACATGCTAATCACTTTCCTTTCATTTAAATTAATATAAACAAGTTATTAACTAAAGAGAGAATATAAATACATTAGCTGCACTAAATCATCAAATTCCATTATTAAATTAATATCTATAATACTATTTAAAATTTGTATGTAAATGGCATCTTTTAGATTCTGTTAAATGTTTTGTTTATCATAAAAAATGAAATTTAAACAAAAGATACACTTCAAACAGGTTTTTATTTTATTTCTCTTAATATAATGTGACTAACATTTTATCTTAAGAATGATTGAACAGTCTACATAACAGGCACACAAATTGCGCTTTCAGTATAATTATTTTAAAGGCCATTTCCTTTACGTAGTGGCTAAGTTAATTTTTTGTTTTTTTGTTTTTTTCATTTTCAACCAAAATAATTGCTGCATGGCTTATGATCGCTTGCGAAACAGACTTGAACATAGAGGTATATATCTCCGCTGATAATAAGAATCAAGCTCAACTAGGGCGCTCTCTAAAATTGCAGCTTGTAAAAACGTTGAGCTATGAATGTTTGTATTGTCGTCTAAATTCATTGCTCGTGCATTATTTTTATAAACCTTTCTCACGTGTGTATGGGTCCCATTGCATCCTTAACCGACAGTTGTCCCATACATTATATGCTATTCGGTCACTAAAGGTCTTGGGAGTCTCGTACATAGCGAGGCATTAGTAATGTTCTTCATCCTTGAAAAATCTCCATTTTATAAGTCCACTTCTAAACAACATACGTACTATTGGCGAGAGTTTTCAGGTATTTTGTTACAAGAACGGCCAACATTCCTTGCAGAGTCAATGACACACGCCTGTTTCCTAAGAATCATTTATTACGCCGGCAATGTTCTCTGTTCGCATCTTTCTGAATGTCCACACTGTTTAGGCCAAATCCGTTTATATTCCCATTGGACTATCCTAAACGCTATAGGGATCCACGCTAGAATGTTGCATCTTGGGAGTATATCGCCATGGCAACGGCCTTGATACTCAATGACAATGTGACGTAGATACTTTCCTCGACCTGACGTTCATATTGCGTTCAATTTAGTGACATAATGCAATAACATTGCAACCACTTCATGGCCTGGTCTTGCGGTAGTTTGTTATCCATCAGCCCACTCATGAAGACGTACAGAAGACTCCCTTCATAAGTCTGTCAATTTCTGCCCCGGTTCTTGGTATATGTCGGTGCAAAATTTAACCTTTAATCTAACGTTTAAAATTGTATTTGCTAGTAAATTTCAAAAAAAAAATCATAAACAGGAATACTCGTTTTTGTTTCTGTGAAATTGTTATAATGTAGGCCTACTAAGTGCAAATCATTTCATTACACTCAGTTCACATTTGTTATTGGCCAATATCTGCTTTAGTTAAAAATAAGTTATTGGACGTTTGATTTCAGTTTCTACTTTTTTTCCATCTTTCAGATGATCTAAACATATAATACGTTGAATAACACGGTTCTCATCGGGAAACGGCTAATTTATTTACAAAAAAATCAACAAATAAGAATAAATAACTTGCTTGGAAATATGTTTCTAGTTCATTCTTATCTAAGATTCCATCCCCATTGAGGTCAGTAAAGCGAAACACCATGGCAGCAGTGTTGTTGTACGGCTTCAGTGAGAAGATTTGGGCCCAGGAGAATGCTGGGAGACATAGCATGATGGCGGCGTAGAACAAGGCGGACATTCTGAAGTTTTTCTGAAAATAAAAAAAAGGACTCAGCAATTAAAAATCTGGCGATGGTAACAAGAGCTTCATGGGAAATTAATAAATTGTGAATATACTAATTAAGGATGTATGACATCACAGTTTAACAAAACGATAAGCTTGACGAATTTAAGATTGGTTCTTTAGTTTAGTTTATGATCTGACGAGTTTTAGATTGGTTCATTAGTTTTGTTTATGACCTGACAAGTTTTAGATTGGTTCATTAGTTTAGTTTATGACCTGACGAATTTAAGATTGGTTCATTAGTTTAGTTTATGACCTGACGAGTTTTAGATTGGTTCATTAGTTTAGTTTATGACCTGACAAATTTTAGATTGGTTCATTAGTTTAGTTTATGACCTGACTGATTTTAGATTGGTTCATTAGTTTAGTTTATGACCTGACGGATTTTAGATTGGTTCATTAGTTAAGTTTATGACCTGACAAGTTTTAGATTGGTTCATTAGTTTAGTTTATGACCTGACGAATTTTAGAGTGGTTCATTAGTTTACTTTATTACTGTGTAAAACATCATAGACATATGTTAACAAACATAAGAAAAACGAGTGACCGACTTAAGTGGTATGAATATTTGCTACTTTAATATTACAAATTAATACATTGATATTTTATAATTAGTAATCTAAAACCTTTACTATCTCGTGGCAAACTTGAGTTGTTTAAAAAATTAGACGGCACACTTGAAATGATAGTTAAAATTACTTACAAAAATGTGTATCCATGTGAAAATTACGTTTTGTGTTTTACATTTTGTTGAAATAATAAAAACATCCCCTTGACCACACAATTATTTCCACGATACACCATGACCCAACCATTTTCTTTCTTTCTAAATTTTCTATTGTAAGAAAACATCGAACCATTCACTTGAAACTTTTTTTTTTATATTGAAGCATCTGCTGAAAGATTTCACAGTCACTTTTATTTTAAAAGTGTTTTAATTATATTGAATTTTTGTCTGAGTTTTTATCTATGTACGAATTCGGAAACCAGTATCGTAGTTGATTTTTTAGATGGTATGAAAAAAAAAACTACAAGAATTTATACTTCTGATAGTTACTTTTGTACCGCGTAGTAGAACCCGTGGGTTGAAGTTGATTAGTTTTTGTCGTTATTTTTTGTATGTGTTATTGGGGAATTATTTGCTTGGAAAATGCTTAAAGAATACAAAAAAAGTATCGAGTGCTCAGTTCCACAACCTTTCGAGCCTGGAAAGTTTAACACATTCATTGTGACCTAGGACATTTTGAGACATCCATTTCGACCTAGGACAGTTTGACACATCCATTTCGACCCCAGACATTTAGGAACATCCAATTCGACCCTGCGCAGTGTGCCACATCCATTTTGCAGTTTGACACATCCATTTCGACTCCAGATAGTTTGACACATCCATTTCGACCATGAGTACATTTAGAACATCCACCTAACCATGAAAAATGTGCCACATTGATTTAGCAGTTGGACACATCCATTTCGACTCCAGAGTAGTTCGAAAAGTCAATTTTGATCAGTATACATTGTAGAAGATCCAACTCGACCCATGCGAAATGTGCCACAGTCCGATTTTGGGATTGATACATCCATTTAGATCAACATTAGTTTGATAGATCCATTTCAGACCCCATACATTTAGGACTTCCAATTCAACCCTGCGTAAAGTGCCACATCCATTTTGCAGTTGTTATATCCATTTAACGACTCAGATAGTTTGATACGTCCATTTCGTCACAGGTGATTGAGGAACATCATCCAACCGTGCAACTGTGCCACATCTGTTTTGCAGTGTTGACTACATGCCATTTCGACTCAAGATAGTTTGACACTTCCATTTCGACCCCAGACATTTAGGAAGATCCAATCCTTTGCGTAAAGTGTAAGTCCACCATTTTACAGTTTGACACATCCATATCGACTCAAGATAGTTGGATACATCCATTTAACCCCAGGAGATTTAAGAGATCCACTTTGACCTACGCAGTGTGCCACATCCATTTTGCAGTTTGACACATCCATTTCGACCACGGACAGTTTGACACATTCATTTTTGACCTAGGACAATTTGCCATATCCATTTCGAACCTGGGCACTTTGACGCACCCTTTTCGACCCCGGACGGTTTGATACATCCATAACAACCTTGATTACTTTGACATATTCCTTACGACCCCGGATAGTTTGACACATCCATTTCAACCCCAAACATTTTGACCTATCTTCTTTCACCCCCAACAGTTTGACACATCTTTTCCGGCCCCGCAACACTTCGAGCCCAAGCAATAACCTTGAAATAAATTCACTTTCAGCTGAGTGTGAAATTTCGTATAAAACCAGAGGAACGCTGAAGTGTTGCGGCACATCGGTTTTTTTTTTCAATGATGTAGAGTTTGAAGAAAATTGAATCATTTCGGTTGGGGGGGGGGGTACTTTGATATTTTAGAATTAAAATATTTCAGTTTTAGTACTACTTTTAGTATGCAATAAAACTAATCAATTACAATTGACAGATAAAAAGATCGATTTTTCATTTCACTTACAATTAGAAATTGAAAAAAATTATCTCAGGATTGTATTTGTGTCACATTAATAACAAAATCTCACCTAGAGAAGTAGTAAATCAAAACAAAATTAAGATTAACCTACTTTTTTGTATTTATATATGAATGAAAAAAGTGTAACACTCGTGGGAAAAGTTACAGGTGTCTTTTCTTTAAAGATAACCTAATAAATTTAGAAACTAAAATATTTCATGAAAGTGAAATGACTTTATTTAATATTAAAATTTATTAATATTTTATGTAGCTCAACTAACTAAAGTTTACATCTATGCTCATCCAGGTAAATTCACGAAAGATCTAGTTTATATTGCATCCTTATGTAATACATGATATTTGAAATGATACTTAATATACGAAGTTAACAATATAATAAGTAGTGTGTACTTAAAAGAAAGTTCTTTTTATTAAGTTGTGCTTGGTTCTCTTCAGTGCTGTACAGATAAACAGTTTCCCAAAATTAATATTTAGATAAGATGAACATTTCTATGGTCAAAGGTTAAAAAATAAAAAATCTTTTTTTATGAATCAACAAAACAATATCCCATTGTCTAATTCTAGATTAGTTTTTTTTCTAAGTGTTGTTCCCATTGTCTAATTCTAGATTAGTTTTTTTCTAAGTGTTGTTCCCATTGTCTAATTCTAGATTAGTTTTTTTTCTAAGTGTTGTTCCCATGTCTAATTCTAGATTAGTTTTTTTTTCTAAGTGTTGTTCCCATTGTCTAATTCTAGATTGCACAGAGTGTGGTCTATCCAGCCCCATTTTCTCTTCCTGATTACTTGGTCAATGGGGGTCTGCTTTGTTCTTTCCCACAGGGCGGTATTGGAGATTTTTTTCTGGCCATCTGATCCGTAATATATTGCGGAGGCATCTATTGATGAACACCTGCTGTTAACTGTCTTACACATACTAATTAACTGCCATACACATACTAATTAACTGTCTTACACATACTAATTAACTGCCTTACACATACTAATTAACTGTCTTACACATACTATTTAACTGTCTTACACATAATAATTAACTGTCTTACACATACTAATTAACTTTCTTACACATACTAATTAACTGTCTTACACATACTAAGTAACTTTCTTACACATACTAATTAACTGTCTTACACATACTAATTAGCTGTCTTACACATACTAGTATAATACACTCTTTTTATTACTGAAAATTTATTCAAGAAAGTGTTTGTATCATTATTACTAAAACTATAGAATCATTCATTTTTTTTAGGTTAAATATTGTTTGGTACGCCGGATAGCGAAGTCGCAGGATAATTGTAAATAAAACAGTTAATACTGTAAAACAAAACTCATTGAAGAGTAATATTTTAATTGAAGGCAGGAGATGGGTTTTAGCTTTTGTTAAATATAGTTATAGAAGACTCGTTTTGGTATATTTGACAAATTTCATTTCAATGACTAAAAATTAAGGGGCGGAGTTTGAAATTTGTTTTTAAAAGTTCAACTTAGGAGGGGGGGGGTCTATGTTTTTCCTTTTCTTATTGTTTAATGATTGTATTTTTAGGGGGTAAGTAAATTTTACTAGTGGAGGGGAGTGGCATAAAATTATTCAATTTATTGATGTTGTTGGCACTAGAGGAGAAAATCTCTTTGATTGAAAAATGAAAGCTTTATAATACACATATAATTAGGTGTAACCATTGTGTTTATAATACACATATAATTAGGGGTAACCAATGTATTTATAATACACATATAATTAGGTGTAACCAATGTATTTATAATACACATATAATTAGGTGTAACAAATGTATTTATAATACACATATAATTAGGTGTAACCAATGTATTTATAATACACATATAATTAGGTGTAACCAATGTATTTATAATACACATATAATTAGGTGTAACCAATGTATTTATAATAAACATATAATTAGGTATAACCTATGTATGTATAATAAACATATAATTAGGTGTAACCTATGTATTTATAATAAACATTGAATTAGTTGTTACCAATGTATTTAGCGCGGGTTATTACTATCCTTTTATAACTATTTAACTTATTTTATTTAAAGGTCGAGTTATAGTACTGAACGTAACTTACTAGTAACTTTCTAGTCCAGTAGTTTACATTTTTGTTTCTTCTATTTTATTATTTTATTATCAACTATGTATATATTACGGTAAATGTTTGCTAGCCGGACAACTTCAGGAGTTGGTCAGCATGATGTGCTAAACGATAATTGTTATAAATACATGTATGATCTAAGGAATTATTTTCAACATGCTAGTGCATCTTAATAAAGGCATATGTGTTTAATGGTATCCGGACAAAACCCCCAGCGGACAAAACCCCCAGCGGATAAAACCCCCAGCGGACAAAACCCCCACTGGACCTCTCCCCTATTTTTATTATAAAATCTATTATTTGGCCCTCATTGTTATTTTAAAATGTAATATTTAATACCTGGATGAAAATATATATAAATATACGTATTTTTAAGGAAATTTTTTCAAGGTACCTCAATAAGCTGCTTAGCCCGTCGAGCAACAGTGGTCATAAGTCAATCTCTTGTTAACTTTACATCAACAGGCAGCTTATCTTAAAGATAAGAAAAACGAAATTAAAGTTTTTAGCCCAAGGTCAATACTGACCGTATATTTATTATACCTATTAATTCTCGCGCCAGACACACATTTTATAGCAGACGGTAAAAAAAAACAGCATAAGATCCATAGTGGTCGAAAGTCAATCCTTTATTTACGTTAAAACGCATAGGAACATGCCAAATGATGGACTGAGTTGACAGACATGATATGTCTTATATCGACAAACTTTTCTCTTAGTAATGGTCAGCTTCGTATATATAGAAGTATAAATGATGTTGAATTATATTCAATCTTAATATTTTTGAGGTTTTGTCCGCTGGGGGTTTGGTCCGCTGGGAGTTATGTTAGCTGGGGGTTTTGTCCGTGAGAGTTTTGGCCGTTGGGGGTTTTGCCCTACACTCATGTTAAATGCCTCTTTTATGATAGACTCACTATTAAGAAATAACCATCTTTACCAAAGTATTTTCTTCTGAAAGAAAATTCCAATGACCTAATGGTCAGTGGCAATAAACTGCGAATGACGTACTTAACAGATAGTAAAGACTGTAATAGTCGTTTGCGGCTGACCCCCCCCCCCACCCCTCTTTCCCAAAATAGCCAGTGGCAATAAAATGCTAATGACGCACACAGGTAGGTTTGTACGTTCGCTATTTACTACCCCTTCGCCCCCCTCCCAGCAGGCCAAACACACACATGCTGCCGCCCACCCTAAATCTACCTTGTCCAGCTTGTTTGATTACACCCTACCATGACTCGGCTTTCAACACCTCCATGTACATTCCTTTCCTCCCCCACCCTCTGAACTATGCGCTACCATCTTTTTCGATCTGGCTCATTATCTATCTCCCAACCCACTCTTACATTGGGTAATGTTTTTAACATAATATCAGTGACCAATGATTGGCTTTTCGGTAGATACAAAAAGAAAAAAAAAGATTACATCAATAAGCTTTTTTAGTATCAACTCATAAATAATATTTTAAAAAATCGAGTAATAACAGGAATTAAAAGAAAAAAAATTACAACTAATTAAATATTTCTGACCAATAGTTTCATGATAACTTTTAATTTCTGTTAAAAAAGTGTCTAAACAACTGTTAATTATTGTGTCATAAACTTTAGAACTGTATATCGTATTAGCATCACTCCCACTAACAAAAACAATCACCGTTATTGCGTGTTTCAAAACAACGCAGCATTCTTAAATATTACGAAAAAATAATTTGGTACGGGTTACTCAGAGGCACACAACTCAGAGACACACAACTCCTAGGCACACAACAGCTCAGAAGCACATAATAACTCAGAAGTACACAACAAATTGCAGTCACACAACTCAGAGACACACATCAACTCACAGTTACAAGACTCAGATGTACACAACTCACAGTCACACAACCCAGAGACATACAACAATTCATAGTCACACAACTAAGATGTACACAACAACTCCCTGTTACACAACTCAGAGACGCATAACAACTCAGTTACAAAAGTCAGATGTACACAACATCTAAGTCACACAACTCAGTAAC